>JAOANR010000007.1:35182333-35224867 GCA_030278955.1 Hygrophila difformis | reverse complement strand
TAGAATCTTTGTGTTACACCAGGGCATCTTAATACCAATGTTTGAACAAGTTCTTGATGCTATCTAATTTCTATTGGCATAATCTCATATTGGATTCTGCAATTTGGGTTAAATTATATGATATTTCTTTAGCAATTATAGCCTAGACAAAGTTTTATAGCAAGTGTTTTTTGTTAGCTCTGGACTGGCTTCTCCAAAATATATTTCTTCATGTTGTGTAAGTTTTTTTTAAGCTGTGATTACCCATTGATTCTTTGATTGTTATGCTCTGATGACCTCCATATTCTATCTTGACAATTAGCTGACTCAAGACTCAAGTTTATATATATACATCTTGTATGCAAGCAAGTCTTGCCCTGTTTTATTTTTTATTTTTATTTTTTTCCGGGAGCTTAGTTTTCTAGTCATATGATTGTGTGTGTATTGATTTCGCTCCTGTATTTTGCATCATTGCAGGGCTTTCACTAAATCCATGAGCTAACAGCTCTCATTTTGGCTGTAAGATTATATTGTAGTTTTGTGCACTTCTTTTTGTGCATGTCTCTTTCTCGGTAATGTGCTACAGGTTGTTGCATATTTGGTAATATTGTAGTCACACAACTGATCATGGAGACAATGTCATTCCAGGAGTTCCTCAATTGAAATTGATGACTTTGATTTTGTTGAAGATGGCGGCCAAGATGGCTCGTGGTGTTGAAAAACCATCAAATCTGTCACGGCTAAACGTAAAATACACAAAAACACGGACATAGGGGAAATATATTGAGACTTTGAGAGTCATGCAAAGACATAAAGGAGATCATAGGCAAATTTGGAGTGAATGTGGGTGGATCTTTGAGGAAGGTCACTGCCAAAGATAACGACGAGGCTTTAGAGTTGTATAAGAAGGTTGGTGAAGAGATAAGAGGATTATCGGGCACCAATGTCATGCAACGTTTTAAAGCAACTGATTTGATTGGCAAGGATATGGCAGGCACATGTACATTTCTTACTTTGGATCAAGAAGACAAAATTGATATGATAAAAGCAATTGTGGATGGTTTTATACGGTAGTTGATTATTTTTTGAAGTTAATTTTAATTATGCAGTACTTTATTTTGGTTTTAATTGTGATTATAAAAAGATTGATTATTGTTTAAACTTTTATTGGAATTGATCAAAACATTTTTTTGTTGTTAATTTGTGCATATATTTTTTTAAATTATTTAAATAAACAATTATTATAGAAAAAATTTATAGTTTAAACAAGTATTTTATTTATACTTACATTTATATTTTTCGTTATTTATAAAAATTAAACAATATAATTAATTTTTTAATTTCATATTCCATTTCTACGTTGAATTCTCTAATCAACCAAATAAGAGAAATGATTCTCTATTCAATTTCTCTGTTGAATTCTCTGTGATACCAAACAGGGGAATCAATTCCTCCCTTTCTCCGCAATTCCATTCTCTGGCATCAATTCTCTGCAATTCCATTCTCTGTACCAAATGTACCATAGTAGTCATTGATGACAGTAAAATTGGGGGGGGGGGGGGGCGGAGGAGAAGCCATAAATTTATCATGGAAGTCTATCGTTTTTCAACACATCAGCATGGTGTATTGGTGTTGATATAGTTTAATACGTGCATGCATATGAACATAATTATTTAAAGCTGTGGGGTTGACCTTTGTTCAATTATAGTATTTGGTTAGGTAATTTTACAGGTTATACTGATCGCAATCATTGATTTCATTTGCAGACTCACCCGTTTATTTAATTTGCCGACTTTAAATTTGTGGTTAGCCACTAATTAATTACTGAAATTCGAAATTAATTTAATTAAACTTGTTACCCCAACTAAACTCCAACCAACTTCATGGCATCCAATGCTGGCCACTGCCCTGAGCACTTCTACTTCTACTTCTTTTAACTTCTTAATATTGACGGCCAAAAGTATATACATATTTTGTAACATCGTTAATGAATCAAGTAATTATTTATTAAGCTTATGAACTTCAGAAATAAATAAGTTAACTAGTACTTATTGTCACTGATTAGAAGTGATTTTGAATACTACAATTTTAAAAACTATTTGAATTATATCAGTGACTCAAATTCAATTAATTCTTAATAGTTTAGACTTTCAATTGAAATCCTTCAATTTTATTACACGGGCATGTTGGACGAGGACGACCAGCTATGGTCATTAATTAAGGCTCATGATCAGTAGAGTATATTGATTTGTGCATGTTTAGCACGGTGTATTAGGATTTATTAGGGCGTACAATATTAATATTCTGCAGAAAAATAATGTTATCCCATGTTTGGCATTTTTTAAGAGATGTATATATATATATTATTTTAATAAGGAATTTTTTTATAATTTAATATATTGTGGGATATATAATGCGTTTATCCTATATTATTTTTTATTCATTCTTTTTTTTTCCCTTCTTCCTTGTTCCTCTCATAACTATTAAATATCATGATACTAAAATAATATTATTTTTAATATATTACTCCCTCGGTTACAATTATTTTGATTATATTTAACGTTTGACACTGTTCATTATTTAATTTTAACTCAGTTTTATTGTATTAATGTAAGAAAACAATAGTCCAGTGTTGTTCTTATTAAAATCATCTAACCGTGTAGTTTTAAAATATACATTTAATGTAATTTTTACTTATACCGATTTTGAAATATTAACCATTAAACAAATATAGCGAAATTTGTGCACAAGATGTAGTAACCAAAATTATTGGGACAAATGGAGTATTTGTTAATATATATAAATATATATATAATTACAAGGGAATAAAAGGGCATACATTTCACCAAAAAAAATATAAATATATATAATATAATTACAATTTCTAGGAAACTAATTTTTTATTTAATCATTTAAAAAATAATACATCATGATGAAATACAACATAAACACCCAACACTGTGTAAAATATTAATTTAATACAATGTAATACATAATAATACAGTACACATGTATTAAATAATACAGTACAACATAATACAATACAATGTTCCAAACATGCCCTAAGGAATTTACTTTCCAAGAGTTTGTAACCAAAAAAAATTATAATTCTATAGTAGTATCAAATCAATGACTCATGAAAATCCTGAATTTGGTTTTTAATAATGAGTTTCGATTGTAAATTTGGTCGCTAATTTTTTTAGTGAGCTAATTTTAGGGGATTTCATCAAATTTTTGAAAAGTTTTGTAGTGGCTTACATTCTAATCGTTGGTTGTTCCGTAGACGTGGTGATTGGTCTTGGACCTGTTAGGAAGAACTAGGGAAAAAAACCCATTTAGTCTTATAAGTTTTTTCAATTTCCAAAACCATCCCACAAATATCGAATTAGGCGAATCCGTCCCATAACTACCCTAATCATCACCGAACCCATCCATTAACCGGTTTTTTCGCTAATCATCAACGTCCCCGTCCCATAACTTAGCTTTCCTAATGAAGGGATGAGTTCGGTGATGATTATGATAGTTATGGGACGAGTTCGGCGATGATTAGTGAAAAAACTGGGTTCATGGACGGGTTCGGTTATAATAAGGGTAGTTATGTGACGAATTCGTCTAATTCGATAATTCGATATTTGTGGGACTGTTTGGATTTTTTTTAAAAAAATTATGAGACGATATGACTTTTTTTTTTTTTTTTTCGGGAGAATTAGTAATTGAATCCCTTGCAACACGATTGGGAAGGATATAAATGAGTCGGACATGAGTGATTGATCCTCAACCGGATTTAAGAAAAAAAAATCCATTTCTTAAGTTGAAGATTTAGGCAATTTAATTAGGATTTTAATTAGTTGGATTAAATAATTATACAACTTTTTTTAAGTGAATACCAGGTATCTCCAGACCTCATTGGACCTAAGACTAATCCCTCGAGGATCAGGTCGGTATTTAAGGGTTGGTTGCTATCCCAAAGAAGAATTCTGCATACACAAAAGGCTCAAACCCGAGACCATTGCTTAAGCCGCCAGAGCCCCATACCACTCAGGCGAACCGCGTTTGGTAAATAATTATTCAATTTGATCACATCAAACCAAATGAACATGACCTTAATATAATTGAAATATAAAGTTAATTATGCCCCTTCAGGAAAAAAAGGAATAAAAGTAAAAAAAAAAGTATAAAGAGAAGCAAAATTTTGTCTAGTAAATATGCTACGGAATAAGAACCAAAAACGACTTCTATATATCGATAATTACCAATACTATCTTTCAATTTTATTAATTATCAAAACAGTCATGTAACTTATCTATTATGACCAATTCATCATGGGGACAATTTACAAATTATTTTAGGTCCCTAAACTTTTATAATATTAGTTTTTTATCCTAAAAAACATTGACTTTGTACAGTTTATAGTTCTGAAAATAATTTGCTAAAATATCCAAGAGATTTTAAGAAAAATAATTTACTGAAATGCCCCCATAATGAAGTTGGTCACAATAGGATAATTATAGGACTATTTGATAATTAATAAAATTAAAGAAGTAATTTGATAATTATCAATACACTGAATATTTTTACCAAATGCAATTGCCCTGAGTGGTATGGGGCTCTGGCAGTTTAAGCAAAGGTCTCAGGTTCGAGCCTTTGTGTATGTAGAATTCACCTAAAACAAATACACTGATATTTTTATCCTTATTCCTATATGCTAAAATAGGAAGAAAAAAAACCCATATCGTCCCATAATTTTAAAAAATTTCCGAAACAGTTCTACAAATATCGAATTAGACGAATCCGTCCAATAACTACCATAATTTTCGCCAAACATGTCCATGAACCCGGTTTTTTTGCTAATAATCGCCGAACCCGTCCCATAACTACTCTAATCATCGCCGAACTCATCCCTCCATTAGGATAGTTATGGGACGGGTTCGGCGAAAATTAGCGAAAAAATCGGATTCAGGACGGGTTCGTCTAATTCGATATTTGTGGGATGGTTTTAGAAATTAAAAAAACTTATGACCTGCTAAAATGACCTGTAATATTCATTGAGTGGAGAGCATTGGGGAGGTATAGTAATTAATATAGCTATCCATACACAATGATGAGTTGACCGAAAGGCAATTGATTTAATGGGTTTAGTTGCTGCTAATGTCATTCATCAGTCATTTTCTTGTCTCTTTACAATTTTAAATATATGCATGGGCATGCGACATGTTGGTTCTCATTATTTTCTTAATTATATACTGTAAATAATTCCTACTTATTATACGATCTCACCTTGATACATTGAATATTAATTAGTTCTCGGTTTTGAAAATAATTAAATATTATTTATTTTCTATTTTCTAATTTTATTATTTTTCTTAATTAATCAATGTTATAAGAATTTTTTTAATTAAAATTATTGCTATCGATTACAAATTCTTTTGTTTTTTTGGGCATAACAGCCTACAAAAGGCTAGGAAAATGTAAAGAAGAAAAAACAGTAAGGAAATTCGAAAATTCTAGTAGCGGGGAACCAAGTTCCCGCCATGTCAGCTACCAAGAGAGGACGAAGAGGATCCGGTGAAAATGCCCACGTGGTTACAAATTCTTGATATTGAACGAATTCCGTTAGTGACCAAATTTTAAAATTTAGTGAACAAATATTTAGGTTCGTAAAATAAAATATTATTTTAGTGATCTATATTTATTATAAATATATCCCTTCCTTTTTTTTTTAAAGTTTACCATTTAATTTGTATAATTCATACTCCTATTCATTACGTAATTTAGATTTAATTTTTGATAAGATAAAACATAGTCAAGTAAGATATTAAATTCGTCTAATCACATAATTTTAAAATATTAAATTTTTATATAATTTAATATATTAATCGTTAAAAATATACTCCCTCCGTCCCATTCCAAATGTCCTACTTACTATTTTTGGATGTCCCATTACAAATGTCTTTTTTCTATAAATAGAAATAATTTTCCCCTCCAAGAACTATGTGGACCCCACCATATACTCACAAACCAACTCTACCTTAATTCTCGTGCCCAACAGTAACAAGACACTTGGAGTGGGACGGAGGGAGTATATTTAATGGTGTGAAATACAGTAGTTAACTTATAAAAAAAAATAGACGGAGTATGTATTAACTATTTTAACAAGTGTGTAAAGAGCTTTAATTTAATACTCTAAATATATTATTGAAGGGGTTGTATATTTTATTATGGAAGTGAAGACTACACAAATTGCAATTATTTTATGTGAACTATATGCATGTGTATGCATACATACCATCCTCGAAGCAAGAGAAGACAAATTCTTGAGGATTTGAAATCCGCCCTGCAAATTCTCAAAGTGCCAATTCCCTGTCAAGAAATCTCAGTTAGAAATTTCAACATCTGTCCTCTATCATACAAATACGTGCACATAAAATCCTTCGATCGATGTCTCAATTCCAAGCATTGACTGTCTGCACAGAAAAGTATCCTCAATACTGCTGCTAATAGCTTACCTACTAAATCGAAAACCGTTTTGAATTTTTCTTCTCACAAACTAATGGAAGAAAGCTCATCAGAATCCAGAAACCCCCAAATCACTTTGATTCAAAAGCCAACACCTTCCCTTGTCATGATTTCTATGCCCTCTCCAGTTTTCTAACAATTAATCTTCTGGTAAAAGAGCCATGGAGTTTTTCAACGACGATAATATTATAGACTATGAAGGGTTTTCATCAGGGAGTTATTTGGGGTTCCAAGGGGTGGTGAAACGCAACGGGACATCGTCGTCGTTGGTGCTGGACAGTGAAAGAGGGGAGCTTGTGAGGGCAGTGGTGAAGCCTGGAGGGCTTCAGAAGGTGTCCAGTGAAGAGAAAGCCATGATTGCTTTGAGAAATCACAGTGAAGCTGAAAGGAGAAGAAGGGAAAGGATTAATGGCCATTTGGCTACACTCAGGAGTCTGATTCCTGGAACTAACAAGGTAATTAATCTTTTAACTTTTACTTTGTTTCTTCTTTTTGCAGTGTAAGAAAATTATTGTTGAATTAACCATGTATAAAAGAAATAAGAAAAACCCTATATAAAAAATATAAAAGTATTTTGTGTATATAGTATATGCTTTGTCTGCCCTGGAGTTCTTGCCCATGTGCAGGCATAGGACGATCATATTCTGTTCACTTGGTTTAGAAGGCTTACTTTAGAAGGCTTATTATTTATGGGGTTTGTATCATCTATAGTACAATCATTCATAATTAATAACTCTGATCAATTTTGTTAATTTGTGCTGCTATTGTATGTGAATTTATTTCAAAGAATTTCAGCAGTCTTGGACTGGTGGCTTTGCCCTTAATTCCATACTTGAAGATGGAAATTTTTTATTTTTTTTTTCTTTTTTGAATTTATGAGCTTTAAATTTCACCCCATCTATGAATCTAAAACACCCAAATTTGTAGTGATTAATTGCCATTTGAGACCCGCTTTGGGATGAACCAAACCCTAATCAGGCAAGTCACATGCTACTTGTGATAGCTGAATTCTTGTTCATCTCAGGATACTGTGGTTCCGATGCATGCCTTCTACATATGTTTTCTATTTGAATTAATTAAGTGTACAAAATAACTTGAATTTAGTTTGTTATCTTTAACAATTATTGAGTCAAATTGATGTACACATTATAAGGACACATGGAATCTTGGAAGAAAAGTGCTATTTAGAATCTCACTGAAACTCATCTGGGTACACAATTACGACCAAGAGTTAGTTAAATAATTTTGCATGAGAGAGAGAGAGAGAGAGAGAGAGAGAGAGAGAGAGAGAGAGAGAGAGAGAGAGAGAGAGAGAACTCAAATTCAAGAGTTTGGAACTTAATTTCTAAAATTGTCTGACAGAGAATAAAGGAATTACTGAATTCGTAAAACAAAGATAGGATATGATGAACTTTATGAATAAATTACATCTTTTAATTAATCAAAATTATCCTTAATAAAACATTGATGTCGGTATTATAGCATTATGTTAAACTTAAAAAATACAATGAGCTAATTCCACTTAATACTAGTAATATTTTAGATTTTAGTAAGCTTTAATCTGAATGAATTCATGGCTGTTTGAACTTGTCTGAACAGATGGACAAAGCAGCATTACTAGCTGAAGTTATCAACCAAGTCAAGGCACTGAAGCAAAGCGTGGGCAATGCTACTGCCGGCACCCTTGTCCCAACCGATGTTGATGAAATGAAAGTCGAAGAAGAGGAGGCTCCGATTGATGGAACTTCCTTCTGCGTCCGTGCATCTCTCTGTTGTGATTTCAAGCAACAACTTATCTCCGATTTAAAAGAGGCCCTCGAATCACTCCCTTTGAAGATGGTGAAATCCGAGATTGCTACATTGGGAAGTCGAATGGTGAATGTTTTCGTGGTTGTTGGATCCAATGAGGATCCTTCTGACAGCCAAGAAAGGAAAGGAAGCCAAGTTCTAGTTGATTCTGTACGCCAAGCTCTACGGTCCGTGCTTGACAAATTTTATGCATCCGAAGAGTTCACTTCGACAAATATATTGCCCGGTAAAAGGAGGAGATCTTCTTCATTCTTGAGCCCTTCAAATTCGTCCTCTACGGGAGAGATTTGGTGAAACTCTAAATTGCTTTTAGTTTTCGAACATATGGATGGATATATATATGCTATCGGTGGCATATGCCTTGGCATGCATATCTTGTACTGCTATGGAAAAATGGGTGTGCATGCCTTGTCATTTGCATACCTTCTTTCATGATTTGTTTTCTTTAATGCACATTTTCATTTGGGAAAAAAACTTATTTAATTTTATCTGTTCCTCCAATTCAGTCCTATACTATTTATTCAGTTCGTCTAAAGAGTGCATGCAATATTTCCTTAACTATGTCCAATTAGATCAAACCGCAATTGAATCATCCTAAACACTGTTGCGGAAGTGTACCAAAATTAGCCAAATGCAGCAAAATAAACAGACACAGAGAATTTACGTGGTTCGGTCAAATCGACCTACATCCACAGGCAAAAGGAGAAACAAATTTTACTATGAGGGGAAATATTACAAAAGGGTTTGGACAATAATTTCCGGACCCACAAAGCCCACTCAACAAATGTAGACTCCTCACAAAAGAAAAGCCTACCAAAACACCTAACACTCTCTGGGCCAAATTTGCCCACTAAATTCAGCAGGCAGAAGAAAGCTTTGCACTGCTTTGATTCTGCTGCTTGGTGTGTCATTTCCACTGTCAGAGGCTGTGTATTTATAGGGGAAAATTTCGCAGGGGTGGCTTTGAGGAAAGGGCTGTGTAAATGCATTCAGCCACCAACCACCAACTACACCATTAATGCACCGCACCACCTAACAAATCTCCACCTTGGTGCGACCTAAACATAGTCGAATGTTGAGTATGCTCCACCTTGATCTTAAACTTTTCCCTGAAAACAAATGTACCCAAACCATGCACACAAATGTGCCAAACGGTACTCCAACTCTCCTTTTGCCTCCAAATTTCCCACCATGGGAAAACAAAATGCCTCGGAGAGGCAATCAACAGCTCAAAACATTTAGCAAGTCCAAGCAATGTCGAAACTTGCTATGAGGTACGGGTTTAGTGAACATATCTGCAGGATTATCTGCCGTGGCAATCTTCTGCACTTTGATCCTCGATTCTGATCTCAGAAAATGATATCTCACATCAATGTGTTTGGTTCTCTCATGATGAACATGATCCTTAGCCAAACATATTGCACTGAGATTATCACAAAACACAACTGCTTGATCTTGATGTAGACCAAGATCGCTAACCAGTCCTTTTAACCAAATTTCCTCTTTGGCAGCCTCTGTCAACGCCATGTATTCTGCCTCCGTAGTAGACAGTGTCACTGTAGCCTGCAGAGTTGCTTTCCAACTAACGACAGAACCTCCAAGAGTGAAAACATAACCAGTCATTGATCTCCTGCTATCCACATCTCCAGCATAATCAGAATCAGAATACCCAACCACCGAACACTGCAAGTCGCCTCCATAGATGAGACCAACATCAGATGTACCTCTCAAGTAGCGAAAAATTCGCTTCACAGCAAGCCAATGCTCTTTTCCTGGGTTTGCCATGAATCGGCTAACCACGCTGACTGCTTGTGCCAAATCAGGTCTAGTGCACACCATGGCATACATCAAGCTGCCCACTGCACTAGAATATGGAACCTTTGCCATATACTCCTTCTCAGCTTCAGATTTAGGTGCAAAGGTAGCTGAGAGTTGTGTATTGGTAGCACATGGAGTATTCAAAGGTTTCGCCGAAGACATTCCGAACTTTGACAGAACCTTCTGGATGTAGCTTTTCTGTGACAAGAAAAGCTTCTTCTGATCTCTATCTCGATAGATCTCCATCCCCAGAATTTTCTGCGCTGCACCCAAATCCTTCATGTCGAACTCTGCACTCAGTAGACCCTTTAATTTCTGAATATCGGCCTTGTTCCGTGCAGCAATGAGCATGTCATCTACATACAGAAGCAAATAGATTATCGAACCATCTTCCAACTTCTTGTGATAAACACAACAATCATATGGACTTCTGTTGTAGCCAAGCTCAACCATATAGCTATCAAATCGCTTGTACCACTGCCTCGGAGATTGCTTTAGACCATATAATGGTCTCTTCAATTTGCAAACATGGTTTTCTTTTCCTGGTACAAGAAAACCTTCAGGCTGAGACATATAGATCTCCTCCTCCAATTCCCCATGAAGAAAGGCTGTCTTCACATCTAGTTGTTCGAGCTCCAGATCCTGATGCGCTACCATAGCCAACAGGACACGAATGGAAGTGTGTCTGACCACAGGTGAGAAAATCTCGTTGTAATCAACTCCTTCTCTCTGAGTAAATCCTCTAGCAACTAGTCGGGCCTTGTATCGTATGCCTTCAGCTGGTGAAACACCTTCCTTTCTTTTGAAGATCCATTTGCAAGTAACAATCTTCCTTTCAGGTGGTTGTTTGACTAGCTCCCAAGTGTCGTTCTTATGTAACGACTCCATTTCATTTCCCATTGCAGCAAGCCACTGTACAGACTCGCCACATGATACGGCTTCTTTGTAAGTGGAGGGATCAAAATAATTCAAATCTTCAGCTGTTTGTAGAGCATAGCAGACAAAATCTCGATATCTGCTAGGAGGTTGGACACCCACCCTTCTAGCACGATCATAAGCAATTCCTTGCTTCTGCACATCAGTTGAACTCGATGGTCGGTTGATTTCAGGTGGCTCAACTTCGGTTGATGGGTTTGAATCCAAGTGCACTCCCTGCTTTTGCTCAAGCTCTCGTTGTTCATCTGAATCATCAGGTGAAAGTTGGAGCTCCACCTTACTGTCAGCACCCGAATTTTCTGAGACATTCACCACTTTCGTAGGCATACCGAGGATAGAATTCTCGTCAAACACCACACTTCTGCTCAAGATAACTCTTTTCTCAGAAGGTGACCAAATTCTGAATCCCTTAACTCCATCTCCATATCCTACGAAAACGCCCTTCTTTGCTCTGGGCTCGAGTTTCCCCTCGCTTACGTGATAATAAGCCGCACATCCAAAAGATTTCAAATTCGAGTAATCATAGGAATTACCCGACCAAACCTCATAAGGAATCCGACAATCAATTCCAGTATGAGGTCCCCGATTGATCAGAAAGCAAGCAGTGTTAACTGCCTCTGCCCAAAAACTCCTTGGCAATCCAGAATTGGAGAGCATGCAGCGTGCCCTCTCCAAAAGCGTCTGATTCATACGCTCTGCCACTCCATTTTGCTGTGGAGTGTTCCTGACTGTGTGATGCCGTGCAATTCCATTGTTCTTGCAGAACTCATTGAATTCCCTCGAACAGAATTCCAAACCATTATCAGTTCGAAGCCTTTTAATCTTCTTGTTGGTCTGGTTTTCTACCAATGTCTTCCACTGCTTGAATCTTAAGAAAGCTTCGCCCTTTTCCTTCATCATGATTACCCAAGTCATCCTTGAATAATCATCGATAATGGATAAGAAGTATCTGCTGCCCCCAAGCGACTTAACTCGTGAAGGACCCCAACAGTCAGAATGAATGTAATCCAACGTCGATTTTGTTCTGTGAGTTGCCTTTCCAAATTTGGTACGATGTAATTTACCAAATGTGCAGTGCTCACAGAACCCGAACTCAGCTAACTTGTGACCTTCAAGAAGGCCACGACTTGACAGGATCTGCATTCCCCTCTGACTCATATGCCCTAGTCTAATATGCCATAGCTTGGACATATCAGAAGTATCAGCAACAGCAGCTACAGAATCTACTACAGTAGATCCCTGCACAACATACAGAGATCCATGCAAGACTCCTTTCAAAACCACGGACGATCCCTTCATGATGTAGAGTTCTCCATGCTCCCCTTCGTATCTGAAACCCTTATTGTCAAGGACTCTTAAGGATATCAGATTCTTCTTCAGCTTTGGAACATGTCTGACATCGTGCAGAGTTGCAATTTCACCGGCATGTGTCTTAAGCTTGATAGAACCAATCCCAGCTGTCTTACAGACAGAATCATTTGCCATAAAAACATTTCCTCCATCGACTGGTTCGTAGCTTGAAAACCACTCTTTGTTAGGACACATGTGGTATGATGCTCCAGAATCAAGAACCTATACATCATCTTGCGATGGTTGCACGCTTGTGACCAAAGCCAAATAATCCTCTGGATCTGTACCGCCGTTGACCGCAACAGAGACAGACTCTTGTTGCGCTCCCTGTTGTTGTTTCTTCATCATCTTGGGACACTGGGTCTTCCAATGTCCTTTCTCTTTACAATAATTGCATACATCACCTGGCTTGGGACCTTTAACAAAAGACTTTTTCTTCTTTTGTTTTACAAATTTTCCATGTCCCTTGCCACTGCTAACAACGAGCCCAGCAGCCTGATCATCTACATTACTCGAAGATGCCTTATGGCGCAATTCCCTACTATGCAGAGCAGCACGTACATCTTCTAAACTGACAGTATCTTTACCAACTATAAATGACTGTACAAAATTTTCAAATGATAGTGGTAAAGATACTAATAATATCAATGCAGCATCTTCGTCCTCGATAACGACATCAATATTACGCAACTCCAGCAAGATAGTATTTAATCTATCGAGATGGTCTCGAAGAGATGTACCTTCCTGCATCCGTAGGCTGAACAAACGTTGCTTTAGTAGCAACTTATTGGTTAAAGACTTCGTGATGTAAAGACTTTCGAGTTTTAACCATAAACCAGACGCCTTTGTCTCCGTTGCAACTTCGGTAATGACATCATCTGCCAAGCACAGTAAGATGGTTGAATGAGCCTTCTCATCCAGGCTCACCATCTCAGCATTATCTGGATCTACCTTTTCTTTTAATGGAGCCCACAGGCCTTGTTGTTTTAACAAAGCCCGCATTTTGATTTGCCATAGGCTAAAACTATTCCTCCCCGTGAACTTGTCAACCTTAATATTTATGGCCGACATTTTGCTAACAAGAGGCACAAACAAATCTCACAAAAGGGTAGCTTAACCGAGATGCGTTTCTGATGTGGAAGATCAGATTAACTGCGACCACAGAGCATACTACGCAATCAGGGCTCTGATACCAGTTTGTTGCGGAAGTGTACCAAAATTAGCCAAATGCAGCAAAATAAACAGACACAGAGAATTTACGTGGTTCGGTCAAATCGACCTACATCCACAGGCAAAAGGAGAAACAAATTTTACTATGAGGGGAAATATTACAAAAGGGTTTGGACAATAATTTCCGGACCCACAAAGCCCACTCAACAAATGTAGACTCCTCACAAAAGAAAAGCCTACCAAAACACCTAACACTCTCTGGGCCAAATTTGCCCACTAAATTCAGCAGGCAGAAGAAAGCTTTGCACTGCTTTGATTCTGCTGCTTGGTGTGTCATTTCCACTGTCAGAGGCTGTGTATTTATAGGGGAAAATTTCGCAGGGGTGGCTTTGAGGAAAGGGCTGTGTAAATGCATTCAGCCACCAACCACCAACTACACCATTAATGCACCGCACCACCTAACAAACACTTATGTGGTATTGTAATTAGGTGTGTAATAGGAGATTAAGGTGATGTGGGACTTAATTCGACATATAATTAATGAAGTATACGACACTCTTTGAAGAAATTCAATAAATATGGAATTAAATTGAAAATTGGACAAAATTATGGGACTTAATGATTTTTTATATTGTTATTTTTTTTGCTTTCAGTATTAATGAATATTATGTCGTGTACTATGTATTTTCTGAACTGCTTATCGTCTTGTTATTGCTGTTTTCTCTTCATTTTTGTTATGAAATGAAATGGTGTTGCTTTGTTATTTTCATTTGTTGAATATGTTGGTCATCGATATCTATAGATTAAAATAATTAGAATAAAAACATATCTATGATATTTGTACGAAATTTGGGTGATCTAATCTTCCCAACCAAACAAAAATCTCCCAACAAGTCATGAAAAAAATTCTATAATTTTGTGGGACGTATTACCGAATGAGTATAGGAGAACCAAGCAACAAAATGCTTTTTTCTTCTTTGGAGGCAACAAACAAGGGACGACACTATAAAAATTTCTTTGTCTAGCGCAGGAAGTAATGAAATTCGGCGGACAACGAAGCTGTGGGCGATGTCATTGGACTTCTTTTTCGTCCCATTTCAGCAAAATTCTTGTAATAAGATGAGATTCAGTACAAAATGCTTTATTAAGAATGCCGCCCAACGGTGTCGCTAATGGGTGTAAAAAAATATAGAAATCTGTTGCAAAAGCCAAAATTTGGGGAAAATTCTATTTTTGAATCTCTTCAATATTTAGTACGTATAAAATAAAAATTCTAATTTTTGATACCGGATTTGGACGAAAAATGAATATTTTAAGTACTTTAATCATGGCTTAAACGATATGAAGTGTTTTTCAGGTGATTTATATCTCCCCTTCTCAATCAACCCCTTGGACGTCTCATTCCTAAATTCCCAAATTTGGTTTTCCAAAATTGATCAACTCTAAACCGGCATTCGATTTGAAAATATAGAACCGGAGACGTCCAATGGGGGTCGATTGAAGGTGATGAATAAATTTTGGATCGGAAATTTAATTTATTATCCAATGGGGTCGATTTGAAATTATAGGCCCATTAATTTGAATTTCCACAACCATTTAATATCTAAAATACTTGACGTTGTTTTAAAAAAAACTAGTAAGTAACCCGTCGAGACTTGACGGGCATAATTATATATTTTATATAATATATATACTTATATTGCATAAAATAATAATAGATTATATTTTGAGTAATGAAAAATGTATAATAATTTTATATCTATTCGAAAGAGGATGTATATGATAATATAATTTAATTATTTTTATTAAAACTAACTAAGAAATCGTATTATACCGTCTTCTTTAGCTTTTGTGACTTATCCAGTACAAACCTAACAGATCAATAAAAATAATTATTAAAATAATATTTTTATTTAATTTGAAATTAAAATTAAAATAATACAAAATTTGTATATAAGTATTAAGCATAATATAAAAATTTCCTTACAATCTGCTGAAAATTTCATTCCTGAAAATCTCATTGGTAGGGGCTAGTATAGCACTATTTTTAAAAATATTTGAACTTGAAGTGGTGCAGTTTATATTTGTTTATGTACTCGTAAAAATTATGGCTATAGGATGACCCGTAGAGTTTATAAGAATATCATCCGGAATGTCACATCTGATTGTAAGTCTATAAAATCAATACCGGCCTTACCATCACCTACATCAAATATCCATTTTGCAAAGTTTCTGTTATATATAAATTTTATTGTAAACATTTCTTGTGGTATCTTGAGTTAATCATTCTTAATTGCATATCAATACTTTGAGCCACATTTTGCTAGTGACACGAAATATTGCAACATAACTATTCATGGCTTAAAAATTATTTTGGAAGATAAAATCCAATATTCTTTAAAGATTGACATTGACTTTTGTTTATAATTATAGCAAAACAAACTACAAGTTGAAATTTTCTCTAGGGATGGCAAAAAAATCTGTACCCAATGGTGAAAGACGAAAATCGAATTTTAGGTATGATTTTGGGGAGAGGATTATTGAGAATAGGCCGGGGATCAGAGATTTTCTCGAGGATTTTTTCAGGGATGGGGACGAGGGCCCATCCCCGATATATTTATATATATTACATTTTTTAACTTTTAGATAGTATATATATTATTTGAAAAAAAAGGTAAAAACGTCCTTTATCTTTCCAAAAATTTCAAATCCGTCCTTTTTCTATTTTATTACCGATTTAGTCCGCTACAAATGCTAATTATGTTCAAATCAGTCCTTTTTTCACTAATTATATTCTAATTGCTGACGTGGCAAGGGTTTTAATTTAAACCTGACACGTGTGCATAATATTAGTCCTTTTTCTTTTATCTTTTGTCAATTCAGTCCTAAACTTTTATTTTGTTCTATTTAGTCCTCTACCCCAATCACTCATTTTTATATTAATTGGCCTCAAACCTTTCAAATTATTTCATTTTAGGCCCAGAACCTTAAATTTTTTATTATTACTAATACATTTATCAAATAAATGCCCAACATACTTCCGTAAATAAAATTAATTACCAAACCTCATACATTGGGTTTGACCGCCTTGTTACCGGGTCTTTGAAGTTCCGAATTTTACGGACTCTCTCTAACCACCCGACCGTAACGATGGTTCATTGGTTCTGGTTTCCTTCAGCAACAAACAACACAATCATACTTTGTGGACAATAAAATTCAGGCTATTTTTTTAATATTTTTAATAATATTAATATTTTTCAATAAAACCAAGGCTTCCTGTATCCATAACCTTCCAAAAATTCAAGTTAAATCATTTACTTTTAAATATTGCTACATTCTAAGGTAGGACGCAAAGTAAGATTCTGTTGATTGTTACTGAAGGAAACCAAAACCAATGAACAATCGGTTGCGGTCGAGTGGTTATTAGAGAGAGTCCGTAAAATTCTGGTACTTGAAAGACCTGATAACAAAGCAGTCGAACCCAATATATGAGGTTTGGTGTTTAATTTTATGTTGTGCATTTATTTGATAAATGGATTAGTAATAATAAAAAATTTAAGGTTCTGGGCCTAAAATGAAATAATTTGAAAGGTTTGAGGCCAATTAATATAAAAATGAGTGATTGGGGTAGAGGACTAAATAGAACAAAATAAAAGTTTAGGACTGAATTGACAAAAGATAAAAGAAAAAGGACTAATATTATGCACACGTGTCAGGTTTAAATTAAAACCCTTGCCACGTCAGCAATTAGAATATAATTAGTGAAAAAAGGACTGATTTGAACATAATTAGCATTTGTAGCGGACTAAATCGGTAATAAAATAGAAAAAGGACGGATTTGAAATTTTTGGAAAGATAAAGGACGTTTTTACCTTTTTTTCCTATATTATTTTGTATGTTATATTTTATTGATTTTTACTAAAGTCCATTAGACCATTACTTAAAAAAAAAAACCACCTAAACCCTAGTATAACCTCCATTGGTAATAAATCAAATTATATTATTAATATACAATATATATTTTGCATCATTAACTTTATTCATATATTTATAATTTGCTTTATAATTCAATTTTATAAGAAAAATATAGAAAGCAAATGTTGTGGATTTGTTTATTTATTATTATATTGTATGAATTATCGAATTTTATTATGTGAAATTGAGTATTTAACATTCAAAGTGTAGTTTGATAGGTTGATTATATATTGAAAACAATGGAGTATAAAATTTTGATGTGGATTATAATTTATTGTTAAACAATTTGTGTGTGTTTTAATATTAAAATTTTTAATAAAAAATTGGTTTGTAAAATGAATCCTCGATAAGTCCTAATGGGGATCGGAGAAATTATAATAACCGATGTGATCCCCGATAAAATCCCGGACGGAAATTGGGCCGGTTTTGAGGATTAAAAATGCTATTGGGGAGGAGGATGGGGTACTACTCCCTGTCCCGAAATCGGTCCATTGTCATTCCTAATTTTCTCATTTGAAATCGAATAAGGAATTTGGTTAAATCAAATAGGCTCATCGTCGTTCTACAAATCTATAATTTTTTACTTTCATGATTTTCCGAAAGTTAGTTTAACCTCAATAATATGACTCCGCATCTTGGTTACTATCAACATATTTACATTGCATACTTTATTTGATGAATGTATATTCCTAATAAGCATGACTATGCAACCCTAATTCAACTATATTTCATGATTCAGTAATCCAGAACAATTGACCGTGTTTAGATATTCCAGTGAAAATAATTCATTGGCATTATCTACGCTTTCATCCTCTTGACAAATATTATTAGAACTAATATATATACATTTTTATTTGCAAACCTACATTCTCTGATGTAATCATTCATCGTGTCAACAATCTCATTGGTAGGGATTAGTATAGCAATAACTTTAAAAATATCTGGATTTGAAGTGGTACAGTTTATATTTGTATAAGTATTCTCAATAGTTGCTGATATAGGATCTCTTGTAGAGTTTATAAAATTATCATATGGAAATATCACATCTAATTGTACATCTCCAATATCAATACCAGATTTACAAATTACCATAACCTACATGAAGAATTCATTGTGCAAATTCCTGCCATATATAATTTTCATTTTAAACATTTCTTATAATATCTTGGGTTAATCCATCTTAATTACATATTAATACTTCAAGTCCTTTCTTTCCGGTGACACGAGATATTGCAACGTATCACTAACATGAGTAAAAATTGATTTTTGAAGATAGAGTCCAACATTCTTTAAAGATTGACATTTACTTTTTTGTTTATAGACACAGTAAAACAAAATGCGAATGTGACTTTTTTCCTCTGAAATCAAATGAGGAATTTGGTTAATTCAGACGTGCTCATAATCATTCTATCAATCAAGAATTTTCATCCCAAATAATGAGCTTGTTTTAATTAGAAGAAAGGTTAAATAATTTTTTGTGATAATTTTTTTGCAAGTAGAATTCTCGTCACAATCTAGTGGAATACAAAATCTAGTATGTGCAGTCCTACCTCTTGGAAGGAGTAGGGGTGATATTCCACTGGATGCTACATGCAACACAATATCACTTCTCCCACGAAGGGCTAAACATAATATTTTCTAAATAAATTATCGATAAATGTCTTGTTATTCCACCACGTTAAGAAAAAAGAATTAATTATTATCACAATCAACTACATACATTATTTTATTATAAATATTTCTTTTCTCATTAATCAAGAAAGGTTAATAGCTTATCATGATCCGCCTTCATTTCTTCTTATTATAATATGTCTCTTCTAGTATTAAAATATTATCTGTTTCAGACGTTAAAACTCCATTCTGTACTGGAAATCCAGATAAAATTTTCAAATTTATAGAATTTGCAGCAATTAACCTGTCGATTTCTATAAAAGCTAGATTTATATGTGTTCTTCCGTCAATTGCAAATCTGTTAAAATATAGATTAATGAAGTATTTCTCAAAAAATAGATTAAAAAACTAACCTTCTTTATTTATTGATGGATCTATTCGCACCCCCAACAACTCATTATACACTTGATTCTTTTATTTATAATATGCTTTATGAAAATAACTAATTTACTCTAAACCAATTATCCATAGAATATAAATTTTCAAAATCTCTTAATAATTATAACTTTTTTGTATTATTTTTAATATAATAAAACATAGTAAATAAGATTTGTACTATTTAGTATATTTATATACAATTAGAATGATATAATTATAAAATATAGTATTTTGTAACGATTAGCAACTATAAATTGTATATTACTTTTAGTAAAGATATATTTGTATATTTCTTTTAGGAGAATTGATATATTTTTGTAAATACATGACCTATATATATACATTAATTAATATATATACACTTTTTTCCATATCTCTATTAATATATCTTTTAATAATATAACATTCATATATACACTGCAAATTCCATATCAATTTAAAATTTCAAATCTTTAAAAACTAAAAATTGTGGGAACTCTATATAAATTGAAAATTAAATACTACTATCTTTTAAAAAGAAAAATTTGGGATTTCATATACACATTAATACATATTTAATATGAATAAATAAATATGATGTGCAATGTACATTTTGATTACATAATTTATCACACCAAAAAAATATAACCAAAATTGAAACTATACCTACACAAAATTGACATTACAATATGATCATCATTGAAAATGTCTATTCATGTCATAATAATCCTATGGTGTAAACCTCAAAAAATCTATAAGTAAATAATAAATGCAGTAATAAAATCTAAAATAGACAAAATAATAAAATCCAAAATAGATAAAAAAAATTCAAAATTTCAAATTTTATCTTTCAAATCTTTTTAGAAGTGAATAAGTCTCTAATGAATAAATAAATAAATGCAAAATTTTAAAATTAGTAAATTAAAAATATAATACAAAATAATATAAAATAAAAAATGCAAAATTTTGAATTTCAAATCTTTCAAATATATTTAAGAGTGAAGATTGTGAACTCCATATAAATTGAAAATTACATATATTTCAAAAACTAAAAATCTATAACGAATAAATAAATAAATAAATGCAAAAATCTAAATTAATAAATTAAAAATGCAAAAATCTATAAAAATTAGAAATTTGTAATGGAGACACCACATTAAATATAGGATAAGTTGTTCATTAATGCTTTAATATATATATATATGTATATATATATAGATGAATAAAGGGTACAACAAATAACGCCTATATTCCTTCTAAACTAGATGCCTGTTGGAAATTATTGGATAAATTTGAATAATATATATATTTTTTTTAATCTATTTTCAAACCATAATCTATAAATATGCTTTTGTGATGTTAATATTCTTTTGTGTTAGATACATTTTTATGATATGTAATCCTTAACATGGAAAGTATGAAAAATGTTATGGGGAACATTACATAAAAACACCCATACATTACAATAGTACATTTCCCCTAATTTGTGTGGTTTGGACTTTCACACACCTTGCCGACGCATAGGTTTCAATGTTTTAAAAAACAATAGTACATCCCAAATCTCAGGACAATGCATAATAACGAATTTTCACCGACGTTTTGATCATAATTGAAAAGGGATTGCTATCAAGGTTGTTAAGATCGGGATCCTATACGTGATCGTTTTTCTCTTTGCAAGATCGAGATCGTAGGATCGAATCGGGATCTTAAGATCTTATGAAATTGCAATAATGGATAAACTCAATTATGCATACTAACAAGTAAAAATATTATTTCATGTGTTTATGAATCTTGCAAGTTAATTAATACAATACAGTACAAAAACATCCACAATCAAACATAAAATATTACCATGTACATACATATTATGTTTTTTACACATCATATATAAGGAATACAAGCTCTTAAGTTTAAAATTAAAGGAAAAAAAGTTACTTTTATCTAAAATCACACAATACTATAAAAATTTTATGCGTTTAAGAGGGTATGATCGTAAGATCGTAGAAACGTTGAGCGAGTATGACTCTAAGATCGTAACATTCTACTATCAGGATCGGGATCTTATTAATTTTAAGATCCTACAAGGATCGGGATCGTTTTAGAGAGGTGTGATCGTAAAATCTTAAGATCTTAAGATCAGGATCGGGATCTTAACAACTATGATTGCTATAATTAAGAATTCAGACTTATTGCAATATATTTTTCATGCAAGCTGAAGCGGCAATTATCGCGAAAATATAATGTCAACTTTGCAGCTAGTTAGATGGAGAAAGGCCCAATACGTGGGCGTGCGAACATGGTACCCAAAACCTTTTGCTAATGTTATAAAAGTAATAAGTATAAAATGTAAATTTTTTTTTTAACAACCTATACATGTTAGGAAAGATGGTATGAGCACAAGTCACACAAATTACAAATGATAAAAGGGAGGGATAGAGGGCGGATGGGGAATCGAACTCGAATCGGGGGACTTGACCATTAGGGTAAGTCCCTATCCCCTATAAAATGTATGTTTAATATTATAGGATCAGATATTTGATTTTATATATATAGCAAAAAAACTCTAACAGTCTCATAATTTTGTTGGTTTTTCCAAACCATCCTATAGAAAATGAATTAACCAAATCCATCTAGTAATTATGCTAATTTTCGCCCAATTCATTCCACTCACCCCCAATAACGATTAATGCTGACGTGGCATCAGATGGTGCTGCCGCGTCAACCACATTAGGGCACTAATCCGTTGCCACATTAGCATTAATCATCATTAGGGGTGGGTGGGATGAATTTGGCGAAAATTAGCATAGTTACCAGATGGATTGGGTTAACTCATTTTTTATGGGATGATTTGAGAAAACGAATAAAATTATGGGACCATTATTATTATTTTTTTTTGCATATATATAGTTATGATAGTATTGAATTAAATTAAAAATTTAATTGTGGGAGACCTCAAAGCAATGATAACATTGTCTCCCTTCGAGAGCGATGATCGACTTGATCCACTAAATCGTCTTGCACCGCTGCTCAAACTAACTGGACATGCTGCCTAATCACCAAAATATCAGGAAGACTTTCGACATAAGGCACCGAACAAGAATCTCAATCTCGAGGGCACAAACTGAGGGCCTCCACACATACAGTCCAACGGTGATTCAATCCCTGAACCTGTATTGCTCTATATCAAAATTAGGACTGCGTCCGCGACCCTAACTACGGTATTAGTATGATATTGTTATTGTTCGCTTTGGGCCTATTCTCTCCCGGTTTTGTCTTTGAGCACCTCCCTAAAACTTCATACTAATAGAGTTAAGTAGACTTCTAATTCATAGTTATATTTCCCTATTTTTTAGATGTGGGACATGTATAATTTGTGACACAACAAGTATTTCGTTTGCCTATTAAATCCAAACATCCCATGATGTCATAGAAAGAACTTCTCAAGGAAGAATAAAAAATTATGGGCGGGAAAAAAATATAATTAATTTGCCTAGCTAGCTAGCTAGACTCAAAGTTCCATTCATGATAGTAGAAAGAAATTAAAGAAAAAAGAAAATTAATTTATAAAAGGAAAACGTTATGTTTGCAAACATAATTAGAAACGATTGCCCGCCGCTAGCTGTCCTCCAACCTTGTTCAAGATACACTACAAAGATATAACTAAAATTGCAACTACAAAACGTAGTTGTTTTAGGCATTACTAAGCATATTAAAACAATTGAGCAACACCCTTTGCAACACACTAGCTACAAATTACCGTATTACACAATAATAGCGATTTCATCGCTTCGATCATGGGTTGTCTTTTGCACCATGCCACGAAAAGTTATAGTCACCTATTTGTAGCGAGTAGTGATTACTGATAACCATGTAAATACAAAAACAATTACTTATCTTGTGTATCGTTAATTGCCTATTTAGTCAATTAATTTTAATTTTTAGTACACTATTCGGATTTGGTTTAGGAGCTGAATCAGTTCCTGCTGAAGTGATAAAGAAGTGTTTTGTATGTGTTGAATGTTTTTATATAGCTCAGACACCATTAAATACTCAGCACACAACTTATTAACACCCAGAACGCACACCTAATCGGGTCACTCGGTCACCACGTCAGCGTCATACATTCAACACCCTATCCAACCAAACCCCATTATTTTACCCATATACTTATTTCGTCTCTTAATGAGCGTAATGAGTGCAATTAATGGCACGTTTAGTCCATTAGTTTGGTCCTCTAATTATTTAAGTACCCTCAATATAGCCAAAGGACCAAATGAGTAGAATTAGTACTTTCGAGGATGAGTTCAATAATTCACACACACATAAAAGACGTGGTATTTATTCGTGTATAAATTTCCAAAATAAAAACTCTTTTCAATTTAATTTTGAAATTAGTATATTGTAATTACTAGAATATATATATTTATATATATATATATGGCCGTTTTACAATGATAAGAGGCATTTGGACTTTTAATTTCAATTTAAAAATGAGAGGCATTTGGAATGCGCATGTTGTACACCCTAAAAGATGCTTTGCAAATGTGATATGCTTATGTATGAAATCCGCTTGGTAGGCCGTCCAGCAGTATTTGAACCCGTCAATTACAACAGATTAAAGTAGTTATTGCATGCATCATTTACAGTTTCACACACCTTTGGTGACTCACTTATATAAACTATACCCAACTTCAACTGTTAGTTCATCTTCCCTATCTACTTTTCCCCATATTTCTCATATAAAACCCTAATATTTGTCCAAAGAATGGAACTACCTGTTAAGACTGTTCTGTATTCTCATTACCCGGAAACCGGCTTTGTAATCAAGGCACGGAACTTGTCATACAGGTTGTCGGTTCAGCCGAGTTGGGTTCACTGGAAATGGCCCATGGCAAGCTGCCTTTCTGATTGTGTATTGAAGAATGTCAATTGTGAAGCGAAACCTGGAGAGGTTACCGCAATTGCTGGCCCCAGTGGCGCTGGAAAAACCACGTTGTTGGAGATCCTTTCTGGATCGATCACGCGGGGTGAAGTCACCGGTGAGATCCTCATCAATGGAGGGGTTATGGATGCAGTGCTCTTCCGTCGAATTTCTGGGTATGTTACACAAGATGAAGCTCTTTTCCCCCACCTGACGGTTGAGGAGACGCTTTTGTACATGGCACGCCTGAGGATGAAGGACACGGGCCGTGATGATGCCAAGGCGCGTGTTGAGTACTTGATGAAGGAGCTAGGGTTGGAGCACCTTGCTCGTGTGAGAGTGGGAAGCGAATCAAACCGGGCGATTTCAGGAGGTGAGAAACGTCGGGTGTCTATTGGTGTAGAGTTGGTGCACAATCCGGAGGTGCTTCTGCTGGATGAGCCGACTTCAGGGCTCGATTCAGCCTCAGCATTTCATGTGATGTTGCTACTCAAAAAGATCGCGAAGAATCAAGGCAAGACAATAGTCCTAACCATCCATCAACCTGGATTTCGGATTCTTGAGTTACTTGACAAAGTCATACTCCTTTCCCATGGCGTTGTTCTTCATGACGGTCCCTTGAGTCTCCTTGAGGATCGACTCAATTCTTCCGGCCATTGCATCCCACAGCACGTGAATGCGCTTGAATACGCCATTGATGTCAAAGAATGCCTCCACAAAGAAGCACGTGACATTGAATCGGGCGAATTTGTAGCCCTAGAAAGCTGTGATCATCAAACCCTAAATCATCCGGGGGATGGAAGCCATATCCTCCACAGAAACTCTAACTTCAAAGAGGTAATGATCTTGAGTGAACGTTTCTCCAACAACATTTTCAGGACCAAACAGCTATTTGCAGCAAAGACAATCGAAGCATTACTGGCAGGGATTGTTCTAGGCACAATATATACCAATGCATTCGGCAACACCAAGATAATGAAGCTTCAAAATCAAGTAGGCTTCTTCGCCTTCACTCTAACCCTACTAATGTCATCAGCAATGGAAGCGCTTCCAATTTTCCTACAGGAACGACGAATTATGATGAGGGAGACCTCTAGAGGAGTCTATAGAGTCTCTTCTTACATTATATCAAACGTGATCGTGTTTCTCCCGTTCCTTTTGATAGTCGCTCTACTATACTCCACCACGGTCTATTGGCTAGTGGGGCTGAGGCGCGACTCTTACAGCTTTCTCTACTTCACCCTTGTGGTTTGGATGGTTTTGGCAATGGCAAACTCTTTCGTAGCGTGCTTTAGCACCGTCGTCCCAAATTTCATCGCGGGATTGTCACTGATCTACGGAATTATGGGGTCTTTTTTCCTCTTTTCGGGATACTTCATATCCAAGGATACCATACCCAAGTACTGGAATTTCATGCCCTACTTGAGTTTATTCAAGTATCCATTCGAATGCTTGGTGATAAACGAGTTCGGAGGCGAGCAGGGGAAGCTGAGATGCGTGGAGGGTAATGAAGTTGCCTGTTTCATAAACGGCAGTGATTTCTTGAAACATCAAGGGTTGGCGGAATCTCAAAAATGGACTAACTTTGTCATAATGTTGGGATTCATTATTGTATACAGATTTTTAGGGTTTTTATGTCTACGGTTCAGATGTTACAGGATTATGTCTACTTTCCCTAACAAGTCGCTGTACCGTACCAGTGGATCCTGCACACCTGCAGCCTCATGAGCATTGTTTAATTTTCGATGGTCATTGTTGAAAATCAAACTTCAATATTAGCATTTGCAAATTAAATCATTGCTGCACCAGTATATTGCATTTTCTAGTGGAATTTAGGGCATTCTTCGGATTCAATCTTGTGAGAGAGTTTGGTTGGTACAACATGAGAAATAAAAGAAGATCCCAATTAAGGGTGTAGTGTTGTATCAGCAGCAGCTTTTAGTTAGAATTAAGGGACAAGAAGAATAATTAATACTTGTGGAGTTACTACATTCTTCTCCATTAGATATTGTACAATGGAAAAACTATTCTGTGCGCTATATACCGTGTATCTTGCTCATGCATGCATGCATGTCATTATCTCTTTCTTTTCTTTTGTTTTGTTTTTCCTTTTACTTTTCTTTTTCTCTTTATCCATCGTGTGTTAAATTCTAACTTGCACTATTTCCAATGCTAGAGAAAAAATAAATTAATTATCTTCATATTTGTAGTAACCATCATTGAGAGCTTGTATACACACGGCCCGTTTGGATTGACTTTTGAAAAAAAACAAAAGCGAAAAGCAGTAGAAGTAGAAGTAAAAAACAGAAGCATGTAACTTTTGTGTTTGGATATAATTTCTAAAAAGCAGCTTTTTTTCAAAAGTTTGTTTGGATGTGTAAAGTGAAAAAGGATTTTAAAATGTGTAAATCACCAAAAAGGATATGCTACTTTTATAGTGTAATTTAAATAAATTAGTAGGGGCATTTATGACTCTGTACACATTACTAGGGGTCTGTTCTGCACGCAGAGCTGTAGCTGTGAGCTGTAGCTGCGAGCTGGAGCTGTAGGGAGCTGAAGCTGTAGGGAGCTGTGGGAGCTGTAGCTGTTAGTTTTATTTAAGTGTTCTGTACAACTAGCTGTAGCTGTCAAAAAATATATGAAATGACATAAAAGGACAAACATTAATGTAGACTATTGGGTAGTTAGTTAGGTATTGGGATAAAATTGTAATTGCTCAACAATAAGCTAGGAGCTTATTTTTTAAAGCTACTACAAGTAGCTTCTAAAAAGAAGCTTCCAAAAGCTCCCATAAGCTCCTAAAAGCTAGTGTGCAGAACGGAGCTTTTGTTTTAAAATAAAAGCTAAAGCTACCAAAAGCTCCCAAAAGCTCCCAAAAGCTGCGTGCAGAACAGACACTAGGTGTTTTTGACTTCTACTTTTCAGAGAAACACCCCTGACCAGTTTCTTCCAGAAGCACTTTTGTGGCTTTTCGAGATGTTTTTTTTTCTTTTTCTGAAAGACAATCCAAACACATGTTTTTCCGTAAAAGTGCTTTTGACAAAAGTAAAAGCCAAAAGCATTAGTGTGGAAGCCAATCCAAACGGGATCTCAATCACAGAGGCATATTTAACAATCAACTGTTAGTTCTTAGATGTATATTAATTGTTAGATTAATTAAGGGCCCGTTTGGATTGGCTTTTGAAAAAAGCAGAAGCCAAAAGTAGAAGCAGAAGCAGAAGTCAAAAGCAAAAGCATGTAAATTTTGTGTTTGGATGAAATGTTTGAAAAGCGGCTTTTTCTATAAAATATGTTTGGATGAATAAAAATGAAAAGTGCTTTTAGAGTGTGGTAATTACCAAAAAGGATATGCTACTTAATATGATAATAAGATATATTTATAGTGTAATTTATATTAAGTAGTGGGAGTATTTAAGTCCTTGCACATTTTACGAGGTGCTTTTGGCTTCTGCTTTTGGGAGAAGCACCCCCTGGGCTGCTTCTCCCAAAAGCACTTTTTTCGCTTTTCGAGGTGCTTTTGCTTTTTCTTAAAAGCCAAAACAAACACCTAATTTCTACTAGAAGTGCTTTTGGCAGAAGCAAAAGCCAAAAGCACCTCCGTAGAAGCCAATCCAAACGGGCTCTAAATTGATCATTTGACCAACTGTTTTGATGGTGTATTTATTAAAAAGGGTATTTTATTAATTGTGGACCTCTATATAGTGTAGAAGTTTGAGTTAAATTTTATTATCTCATTTTATGATTTTGGCTAAATCTTGATTTATTTGGTATTGTTGTGAAATAGATTCTTTATGGATTGAAGGTGGATATTGGTGTTGGAGAAAGAGGGAGATAATGGTATTTGAGTATAGATTTATTTTAATTCTTCTGATGATATTCATTTATAGGAGACAACCGTGAGTTGGTAATGGAGCGAGCCATTGGAAGGTTGAAGACTTAACAAGAATGAAGCTTTAAAGATCGATTATAAAAGGCAATGGTTTATGCTTGCATTTTTATGTGTTTTGGGGTGATTTAGGATTATATTATAGTTGTTGCTCGTTTTCTCTATCAGTTTTTTTTTTTTTTTTTTTTTTTTTTTTTTTTTTTTTTTTTGCGGAACAGCCTATACAGGCTAGAGAAGTGGTGGGGGCCCATGCCACACAATTACAAATGGGAAAAGGGGAGGGATAGGGGCCGGGTGGGAATCGAACCCTCAACCTAAAGGTTGAGAGCCAGGGGTTTAACCACTTGGTTATTATTAATTATATTTATGATTATGTTGGTTTAAGTTTACTGTATGATAATTTAGGGCTAAAATTAAAATGCTGGAAACCAGCCTTTTCAATACTGTTTTTTTGTAACCAATCATATATTCTACTTAAAATTTTATTTACCAAATAACTTTATTAGTTGTTTGACCGGGTCAAATAGTTAAAATTCCTAAAATAAGTTAAAACATGGCCTATAAGCTAACTGCCAATTAATAGGGCCAAAATAATGTTGAAAATGACCCATTTGGTCCGATAATGTTGCAAACTTTTTCAAACAGTCCAAAAAAGTTCAAATTAAATGAACCAATCCATTAAATACCCTAATCATTGCCGAATCGGTCCATGAACCGATTTTTTAACTAATCATTGCCGAACTCGTCCATGAACCGATTTTTTTACTAATCATTGCCGAACCCGTCCATTAAACTACCATACTGGGTGGACCGGTTCGTCGATGAGTAGGTATTTAATGGATGGATTCGACAATGATTAGTAAAAAAAAAAACCGGGTTCATGGACGAGTTCGGCAATGATTAGGATATTTAATGGATGGATTCATTTAATTCAAACTTCTTTGGATTGTTTGGAAAAAATTTCAACATTATCGGACCAAATGGGTCATTTTCCCCTATAATAAATATTAGAAAAAAATTACAATTTTTGGAATGGCTATTGTTTTCTTTATTTTGTTACTCTAATTCCCGAGTGGTAATCGTTCTTTGACTTCTTGTAGATATCCAAATTTACAGCCGTCCTTCCCTTCATAATCACCATATAAAATTCATGAAAGTTCCATTACTATAATGCCTTCCATTACCTAAGTTAAATGAAAATA
Organism: Hygrophila difformis; assembly: GCA_030278955.1. NCBI lineage: Eukaryota > Viridiplantae > Streptophyta > Magnoliopsida > Lamiales > Acanthaceae > Hygrophila > Hygrophila difformis. Next base: position 35,195,277 of record JAOANR010000007.1, on the reverse strand, counting down.
ATGTTAAATTCACCAATTGGATGACAATGATGTATCTTAAATTCACGAGTCAACTTGAAATTTGATAATATGAATGCGGCAGGGCATGTTATTGTTTGGTGTGACTATCGCAGAGTTCATGAAATTAACCACCACTCATTTATTTATATAGCACATCACAACATCATTAAATGCTAATATAAAGGAAAAGGCCGGTGACATATATAATTTAAAATGTCAAAAGAAACGTTAGTTTTATATATAAATAGAACCCTTCAATCAGGTTATTGTTGTGACTGCGAGTTGTATAGTTTAACCCGCATTAGTGTGATATTGATCATTTTGGGCCAAGCTCCATATAGCCTTGTTTTTGTGCACCTCAAAAGGCTCAATACTAATAGAATTAGGTGAAGACGACTTATATTCAAGCTAAGGCAATGTTTTCCTTGAATTTCTGATGTGAGACTTGGACTGCACCCGCAATCATCCCCTCTAAACTAAGAAGCACACAACATGCATATTGCCCCCCTAGAATAATATAATATCTCCTTGTGTTTGGCTAGCGTCGAGCCAATGATCTTTTTCTCCTCAAGGAAGGCTACCGGAAAAGAATCAAATCGATTATGGGTCCGGATTTACAATAATGCGCCCAAACTTGACTAAATACGCCCAAATTTGACTGAATATTCACTGGAATTATAATGGCAAAATGGATACAATGGAAAATCTACCAGTTGTTAAGAAACAACGGCTGATTCACCGGAAAAATAGAACCAAACTACCGATTGTTGAGGAACAACGGTGGACTTGGAAAAGTAACCGCTACAAACTAAGCTATAGTCTAGGAAAGCTGTTTAAAGGAAAGTAGTAAAGAAAACAGTAAATATACAAAGAATTGAAATTTGCATAAAGGAATTTTGGGGTGGATTGGTCTCTCTTGATTATGTGCATGGCATCCCCTATTTATAGCTGGAGCTCTGGTAACCGCTTCTACGGCCGATTCCTCCGAGCCGATTTTTACACTTCCTTCATCGGCTGCCCTTATTCCATTTCGGCCGATATTTCTTGTTCTTGGAGACCTTCTTTCGCTTGGATTCTCATTTGGTCCCAGTCGTCCGTCTTTAGTCTCTCGGCCCAATCGATTCTAAGTCCATCTTCCTTTTAAACTCTTTTTGGCCCATTTTTTATGGCCCAATCAATTTCTCGCGGCCCAAAACCCTTGTGGCCCCAACAGATTCCCTCCTTACTTGGGTGAACTTTCAACTTCGGAAAAAGCCCAAGTAATTTTTCCATGTTTCTGTTCGACGGTTATCTCTTTTCCTCGAGAAATCCTGTCATCATTACCCTATTTACGTAGCTTGTCTTCTTCGGAGTAAACTGCCTTCTTTCCGCCCTTTCATATTCTTCCTCGTTTTTCCCTGTTCATCTTCTCCGATGGATCCTCGTTCTATTCCCGTTCCCTCATCTGAAATTCTTAAGATCGAGAGTTCATTTGCTTCTCATTCTGCAGTTCGTCTTCTTCCTGAGGACTTTTATTCCCTAGGCCCGTTAGGTATTCCCGAAGAGATTGACGAGTGTACTGCTCGTATTTTTGAGAACCGTTCTATACCATTGTATGCCCCCTGGTTTTCTTCTCAGCTTTTTACCCTGTCATTCGCTAACTGGCCTTCGACTTCAGCTGATTACTTGGCTTGGTATCGTCATCTTGAACCCCATCTGGAAGGCCGCCTACCAAGAACCGACCGACCGACAGTTTCGGTCGGACTAGCGGTCGGTGGACGTTAAGACGACCCGTCTTTTTGTTCCACCGACCGCATATTTCGGTCGGAGCACCGAATATTTCTTGTAGTGCCTATACTCGCCGTTTGATCCTTCTCAGTACCATGCCCTTTCCAACTGACCTCCGTCCTATTCAGGCCCTTCTGTGTTTCTGGAATTCCTCTGTAAATTATTTTTGTTTTCCTTGGGGTATGATGACTCCCACCATTCAGGATGTAAAACTCCTCTTAAACCTTTCTGTTCGCGGGGACAATCTAGGCGTGGCCTCCGAACCTCATCCCAAGGAGAAAATCACTGTTTTTCCTTCCAACAACACTTTCCACAGTTGGATTATCACTCACTAGAGTGACATTTCTTCGTCTGTTCCTCATTCTCAGGAACCACTTGCTTTTATGATGTATTTCCTAACACGGTTCTTCTGGTGTACTTCTTCCAAAGGAGTTCTTCTTGAAACCTATCCTTTAGCCTCTGAAATTCTCAACCGAACAGCCTTACCGTTGGCCGATTTCTTCCTTGCCCATCTGTATGCGGGTATATCGGCTACTGTTTCAGGTTGGGAGAAAGGTTTTCCGGATAAAGCTCGAGGCCCTCTATGGTTCCTCCACTTATGGTTGGTTTGGCATTTTCGTGATGTTTCTGGTTTCCCTCCTCATGATATTCGTTCTGATCATTTTGTTGGTCCCGATCTTCTTGGGACATCCCTTCCTGACATGTCAATCCCGCAGTGGATCAGCTATTTTTTTGGCCGAACTGTTGATCAATCCTTCTCTCACTATCATTATCGGAGAGCCGATTTCCCTTGGGTCAAAGAGATTGCAACTGCTCTTTTTGGGACCCTTCTCCCTGTAGCTCTTGCTCAGATTTGGAACCGATGCATACTTCCTCGTCCTATTTTTAATGGTTCCACGGCTCTTCCTAATGCTGCTATTCCTTTTGAGATCTACAATCCTCATTTGGTCAGTCGTCAGTTTGATTTCGACCAAGATTTAGTAGAAGCTTATCGCGTTGATAAGCGACTTACTCCTTCCTCTAGCCGCAAACAATGTTCTTTTTACCATCGGCGTCTAATTGATTTTGATGTGCCGAAGTTTCTTTTCCGTGCTGGGCTCTCCACATCTCGTTTTTGGCTTTGGTGGGACGGCGTTGCTCGTACCTTTTTTGGTGCCGACCTCAACCCGCTCTTGCGGCGGAGTGGTTTCTCTCCCATCTTGCCTTTCTTCTCTTATCCTTTATCTTCGCCGGACTCCACTTCTCAGCGATGCCTCGGTGTGCCTTCTTCTTCACGTCTGGGTACGTTTCCTCTTGATGGTATTTCTTCTTCTCATTTTACACCTTTTGTTATTTATTCGGCTGTCGTTTTTTAATATAGGTGCCCTTCGTCCTACTTCCTCGGATCCTGGCCGAAAAAGACTCATTTCTCCTTCGGCCCCTCTTGCTGGTTCTCTTCCTCCTACCAAGACTCGGAAGCGTTCTTCTCGCTCACCTCTTGGCAGAATCCCTACTACTCGTTTCATGGTGCATTGCTTCCCCCCCCTTTTTTTTTAATCTCTTTTCTGTATACCTTCCCTTTTAACTAATCATTTTTCTTCTTCCTCTTGTTAGGTTTCTACTGCTCTACCATCGTCCACCATTTCCCCTGTTTTGACCACGGCTTCGAATTCTCTTGTTACTGAGCCCCGGGTGTTGACAGATGACCATAATTCGGCTGCCCCTGCTCGGCCGAACCTCAGCAACTGGTCCAGGATCCCGCTCCAGCTAATCCTGTTACTCCTTGTTTGGTTGAACCTCTTCAACTGGCTAAGGATCCCGCCACATCTTCATCCCTGGTTGCTTTGGGATCTCTCGACCCTACTACTAGTGGTACGACTGTTGAAGATGCTTCTGCCGTTCAGGTCTCTTTGTCTCCATTCCCTGACAGGCATGTACTAGATGATTTCTTCTCTCATGTTTCTTCGTCTTCACTTCCGTCAGACTCTTCGGCCCATCTTAGAGATTGTTTAGGCCAATTATGCAACATGATAGCTAGGCAATTTGACGTGGAGTTCGTTCTTCCGAAACCAATCCTCCTCCTCTTGTCTCATCTTGATCAACATTTTCACGAAGAGATGGTCTCTTTGAACATGGATGCCACCCTTCAGACAATCACTAAGTCTGTTCTCTCTTTAGACCAAGAACTCAGAGCTCATTTAGCCATGCGGAATCAGCTTTCTGCAGAACGAGAGGCTGCAACTTCTTCTCAAGCTGAATTCAACAACTATTCGGCTGAATATCGAGCTCAGATGGACATCCTTTCCGAAACGGATTCTCATGAGCTTAAGTATGCAGAGAACCTTTCTTTGACTCATTTAGAAATAGCCAGACTGCAGCGGAAGGAACAGGAGCTGAAATTGGCTCTGGATCAAACTAGACGAAAATCGGCTAACTATAAGCGATCTATAAAATCTCTTCGTCAATCGGCCAAGGTTTCTAAAGCAAAGGTCCTGGAGTTTCATCGGAATGCTTCCTATTTGGCCATGAGATCCAGTTTCAATGATTATGTCCTTGGTACCTTCCCAGAGAAATGGGCCGATACTCAGTCCCTGGTTGGTCATCTCGACTTGGCTATTCAGAGTCTTGGTGGCAAACGTACTGCTCACGTTGTCTCTCTACTGAGTATGTTCCCTTTGGACCCACCAGAGATTGAGACTTCTTCGTCCAATGACGCCCCTTCCTCTTCGAAAGCTCCTGCAGGTATTTTATTCTTTTCTTTTGTGCTTTATTTATTTCCTGTATCCTCTTATTAGCTCCTCATCCTCTCTTTCCTTTTCGCTCAGGGAAATCCAGTGTTCCCTTCCAATCATCCGACCCTCAGCCATCTTCTGGACCTGTTGATGCTGATCTGGCAACTGATCGTCCTTCATCTAGCAACATCCCTCGTCCTTCTTTTGCTGTTGATCCGGATCCAACAGTGGATCCCTCATCGTCCGTTAATCCCCCGATCGGCGCTTTGCAAGGTTTGGACAAGGACATACATTTCGATGACAGCGAGGACCACTAGTTTTTTTCTTCCTTCTTTTTGTACATGGAACGTTGTTTTGTGACATTGGCTGTTGACCCATTCTTATGGGTACGAATTTGTTAGTTCCTTTTTCGGCTATTTTTGCTAGCCATAATCGGCCCTTTTCTTTTTGTGATTTGTATTGGCCGACAATTGTACTTCTGGATTCGTATCTTTTTCCTTCTGCAATACGATATGCATCTTACCAAACTCCGTGACTTTCGGTCATCTTTATTACTGATTTCTGAATGTTAGCAGCTTTTTATCGGGAATCAGCTGTAACGTCTTCCCATAAATAACTTTTAATATTGACCGTTTCTTCTGCCGAGCATTTATCCTCCTTCTATAAATACTGGGCTCCCCTGATGTTTATCCATCACTTCTTCACTTTTCCTTATAGCAATATGGTTCTTCTTTTTCCTTTGCTTGACCCTCTGTCTCCAGTGCCCCCATGGTTTCTGACTGATGCCTTCCTGCCAGGATCTCCAGACGTGGTACGAAAACCCTTTGCTCACGCGGCACGAGTTCAGCTAACATCCTTTTCACCATACTCATATGGAAGAGGATCTCTGAATGTTTTTCCAAATGAAGGTCTCGACGGTTATGCGAACAAGACTCTTTTCTACTTTGCGGTTGCATATCCTGTCGGACCTTGTCTAATGGGGAACCCACTTCTCTTAGTGGTTCCTCCATTTTCTTTTCCTTCCACCGCCTTGGGTGACTGCCTCGCTTGTACCTCTCATCCTTTTGTCTAGGATCTTGGGGAGGCTGTACCCGAATTTGACTTCTACCTCTGGGATGTTTTATCATTCGTTCTAGCATTCCCAGGGGCTGAGGCTCGGTGGTTGGGTCAATCGGCGCTACTATTTTGGTGTAAGCGGTCTTGCCACCGCTTTTGGTTCTGCCGATGTATCGTGGTGGGTTTATACAAGGCTAGGTTGTTTGACACAATCCTACAGTTCCCATTCTTAGGACCCTTCCCTTGTATACGCCAGCGAGATTAGGACGTTTCCCTTGTATATTGTAATTTCGGACTATCGACGCGCTTTCGGCCAAAGTAGCTCCTCTTTGTAATGTTCGTCCACGAAATAAAATTTTTACTGTTTTTGCTTAATGTTTAATCCCAAACTGAAGCATAATATTTCTTCATATATCTTGCATTGACTGGATTTAACATTTGTTCCCCGTTTTCGTCCACTAATATGTATGCTCCATTTGGTAATTTCGTCTGTACAATAAATGGCCCCTCCCAATTGGGGCTCCACTTTCCCAATCGGCCCATCCTTCTGTTTGGGTGGCCAAATAGCTTTCCACACTAAATCGCCAACTTCAAATCGCTTAACACGAATTCTCTTATTGTACCAATCGGCCACAACGTCTTTATTCTTCTGTAAATTTTCAAATGCTTGCGCTCGATCGGAAATGACGTCCAATAATTCGTCATTCATTAACTGGTTGTACTGTTTGGCTGACATCGCATCTGATTGGCTCGTTCTTAAGGTTGGCACTGTTATTTTGGCTGGAAGTACTGCGTCCATCCCATATGTCAGCCGAAATGGTGTAAATCCAGTGGCTGAAGTCTTAGCATTTCGATAGGCCCATAAAGCCTCGGACAATTTCTCATGCCACTTCCTTGGCTGATCTTAAATCATCTTCTTTATTATTCTTATCAATTGCTTATTCGTGGCCTCTGCCTGCCCATTTCCTTGTGGGTAATATGGTGACGAATGTACGATCTTTATTCCACATTCATCTGCAAAGGCCATGACTTTTTCTCCCACGAATAATGTCCCTCTATCTGTTAGAATTGTCTGAGGGATTCCGAATCTGTAAATCAATTGTCTCTGAATAAACTCAATGACGTCTTCTTGGAAAATATTGACGTATGCTTGTGCTTTGGCCCACTTGGTGAAGTAATCCGTGGCCACAGAACAAACTCATGCATTTTTTATGAAGAGTGATGAATTTTTCCAATAACGTCCATAGCCCATCCTCGAAATGGCCATGGCTTAATCATTATATGCAGTTCTTCGGCCGGTAACTTCTGAATCGGCCCGTGCTTTTGACATTCGCGGCATCCTTTCGCGTATCTTTCACAATCTGTTCCCATATTCGGCCAATAATATCCTAGCCGAATGATGCTCCTTTTCATTGACTTTCCTGCATGATGTACTCCGCATATTCCTTCGTGTACTTCTCCCATTACTCTTTTAGCATCTTCTTCTCCTACGCATCGGAGTAATATCCCATCAACGGCTCGCTTAAAAAGTAATCCTCCTACTATTATTTAATCCATCGCCTTCCATTTTTCGGCTGGATTAGCTTCGGCTGGATCTTCCAAAATTCGCGCAATCTCTTTAATCCATTCGGCCTTCTCGGTTTCGGCCAAATATATTTCCACATTTCCTGCTATCGGCATCAGCCGATATCTTGCTGCATGTTGAGCCAATTCATTGGCTAATTCATTTTTCTCTCTTGGGATATACTCAATGTATACCTCGTCGAATTCTTCCAATAAATCAATCGCCTCTTCGTACATTCTAATCAGCTGGGAACTTTTAACCGAAAAATCTCCTAGCAACTGCTGAGTAACCACTTGCGAATCTCCTTTGATTACAATGGCCTTGACTCGTTCTTCTATCACCGTTGTAATCCCGAAATCAATGCTTTGTATTCCACCTGGTTATTCGTATAGGAATTTGGCAATTGTACGAAGTATTTGTATACCTTGCCCTCCGGTGTATGTAGTGTGAACCCTGTTCCAACTCTTGAAGCGGCTTTGGAACCATCAAACATCATCGTCCATGGCTGCACGTATACTATCCCCATTTCGTCCATCACTTTCGGCCGAAATTGTTCTTCAATATTGTCAGATGTTGGAGACATCGGATGATCGGCCAGAAAATCGGCTACGACTTGTCCTTTCGTAGCCTTTAGTGGTTGATATTTTAAATCGTACGCATTTAACTTCATGGGCCCATTTGGCCATTCTTCGGCTGCTGATCGGATCATTCATCATGATCTTAACTATATCGACCGGAGCCACCACTATCACTTGCCTTGGCTGGATATAATACTCTAGCTTTTGGTATGTATGATAAAGACTTAAACACAATTTATGAATCGGCGAGTACCTTAATTCTGCATCTTTGAGAATTCGGCTCAGGTAATAAATCGCCCGATCTCTTCCTTCATCGTCTTATTGAGCCAATAATGCTCCAATAGGCTCTTCGGCCGCTGCTATATATAGCTTCAATGGTCGGCCGAGGATTGGAGGGACCAACACTGGTGGACTAATCAAAGCCTGTTTCAGTTGTTCGAAGGCTCTCTGTTGGTCGACTCCCCACTTGAATTCTTCTTCTTTCTTTAGTCTTAGCAGATCGGTTAATGGCTTTGCTTTCCCGGCCACATTTGCCAAGAATCTCTTAGAAAACCGATCCGACCTAGGAATTTTTGTAGACTTTTCTTATCGTATGGAGACCTAGCCTCCTGGATAGCCTTGGTCTTGTTTGCATCAACTTCTATGCCTTTATTGTGTACCAAGAACCCAAGAAAGTTCCCCGCTTGCACTCCAAAAGCACACTTGGCTGGATTCATTTTAACTCCATGTAGCCTCATTCTTGCAAATACTCTTCGTAAATCGTCCAAATGGCTTTCCACATCTTTGGATTAGACCATGACATCATCGATGTAGACTTCTACACAATCTCCTATTAAATCATGAAAGACATAGTTCATGGCCCTCTGATATGTAGCTCCTGCATTCTTCAAACAGAATGACATTACTACCCATTCATATATCCCGATAGCTCCAGGGCACCTGAACGCAGTTTTATGCACATCTTCTTCGGCCATAAAGATCTGATTGTATCCTGAATATCCATCCATAAAGATAACATCCCTTGTTTTGCGGCCGAATCAATTAACAAATCAACAATAGGCATCATGTATTCATCTTTGGGAGTGGCTATATTAAGATTTCTGAAATCAATACAGACTCAATTTCCCATTCTTCTTTATTACATGAACAATATTTGACAACCACTCTACACACTTAGCTGGCCTAACAAATCCGGCCGCTAATAGCTTTTCTATTTCTTCCTTTATCTTTGGGATTATTTTGGGCGCTGCCCTCCTGGCTGGCTGTTTATGCGGCCTAAACCCTACTTTGATTGGTAATCTATGCTCTACGATGGATCTTTCCAATCCAGGCATCTCTGTATAGTCCCATGCAAAACAATCTTTGAACTCTGTCAACACCTCCCTGAATCGGCTTTTCATTTGTTGATCTAGATTTGCACTGAGTGGGATCTCCCTTGGGTACTCGTCTGTGCCAACATTGACCATCTCCAGGGGATCTTGAGCTTTGAAATCTGGTGTTCGTTTTGGAATAGCGTCCATGAGTTCACTCCAACTTGTTTCCTTACTTGTGGATCCGAGTTCGACCGATTCAAACTCGATCGTCTCCTTAGTTTCTTCGTCCATTATTTACTTTCTTCAGAATCTGGTCGTTCATCGGCCTAGTATCTGACTTCAAATCCCAGATCTGTCCAATCGCATTCAACGACCTGCGGGTATCGCTCTCCTACAACTGCTAGGAACGGTTGTATTGGTTCTTCATAAAATACCACATCAATTCGCCCGTCTGTGCTGACTGGAAACGGAGGTTGATCACCATCCACTTCTTCAACTGTGCCATTATTTTTCCAAAACCATATTTTCTGATGAAGTGTTGATGGCAGCCACCTGGTTGTGTGAATCCAGCATCAGCCTAATAGGGCCGCATACGGGATCTCAGCATTCACCACAAAGAACAAAGTCGGAATTGAGATTGTTCCGACTGTAACATCAACTAAGATACATCCTTCCACCGCCGTTTGCGCTCCCAAGAAACTCAATACCTTCATTCTTGTGGGCAACAAATCGTCCTTCGAGCGGCCTATCTTTGCCAACGTAGATAATGGCATAATGTTGACGGTTGCTCCACCATCAACAAACATTCTCCTTAGTGGCCTCCCGTTGACCCATCCTTTGACATACAAGGGCCTCACATGCTGAGACATCTTTGTAGTCGGAGGTAAAATCATACTTGGCTGAGCTTCCGGAACGAAGGCCTCATACCCTTCTTCCACAGTTTTCTCTACTTCGGCCTGAGCCGAAGTGTTTCGAGTTTAGCAAAGCAAAAGTCCACTGCGGGCTCCTCTTTGCCAAAGCATTCTCATTCCTTCGGGCAAAAGACCACAACTGGTTCAGAATCGGACCAATACTCTTCACAACTTGTAGTGGCTGTCCCTATCATATTGGCACTAGACCCAAAGTCGAACTTGAATTGTCCTATTGAAAGTGTTTCATTATTTGGGATGATAGTTGTCTTTGGCTTCCATTCCCTAGTCCGGACTGGTCTAGGTTTCCATTCCTCTTTCGGCTTTGGCTGGTCATTATCGGCTCTTAGCTTGACTGCTTTCGGCCAAAATTCAATTTTATTTTTCAGCCGATCTTGATCCTCTTTCGGCTCATAATTCCTCTCTCTCTTCATTTCGGCTGACTTCAGATGAGCCGAAAATACTTTGTTCAAGATCCTTCCTTTCGATGAAGAACAATCGTCTGGGAAGTCCTCCTCCATGTGCATCATTTCGTACTCTTCTTCCTCATATGCCCTGGCCGCTTTAAGCCGCTGCATTCTCCGTTTAAAGGTACGATATGATCATTTCCCTCTTGGGGTCTTTTCATCCCTTGCCCTCCAGGCTGAATCTTCAAATCGGCTATGGCCGAAATGCCTTTTTTCTGGGGAATTCTGAACCCATCTGCCTACCTGATATTAGCTGGTGGCCTTCTAGACCTCTTCATTTATGGGGACACAGCCTCTTTGGAGACTGTAATATGAATTACCATCTTTCCGTTCTTTTTATCGGATGTTAGTTTCATCTCTGAATTCCAACCATTGGTTATGATCTTCAACGTTGGCCTTCCGCTCTCGTCTTTGGATTCTAGCTCCTGTTGTTTGTCCGATTGCTTTATCCATTCCTTGACTTCATAGTCTCCCAATCGGTCAAAAACGTCTGAGGTCTTCTCTTTCCCCTTCTGTGGAGACCCTAATCGTCTCCATACTCCTGCCTTCTTCTGGGCCGATGGCTGACTCCCTAGCCTATCGTACACAGAACTTTTACTGGACGATGTGTTGGTCCCCCAAATGATCATGTACGGATTTGTTCTGATCAGGGTGCACCGTTACCATGTTAGCGACAGGAAACGGATTCTTATCTATTGCCATCAATCTGTCTGGGAATTTCAATTTCTCCGTCATCCACGTGATTCTGGATCATCTTTCTGAAGTGTCCACAGACCGCTGTTGAATGAGTGACCGATCCGTGAAATCTACACCATCCAGTGTCCAATTGTTCTTTAGTCGGCTGTGGATGATTTCCTTTGAATTCTAATAATCCATTCTTCTGGTAATAATCAAATATTTCATCCATCTGAGATAAATCGAAAGAATAAAACCTCTGCAATTCGTCCGACTTCTCCTTCTTTCTCCTTGCCTCTAATTGGCCGAAGGGCTGCACACGTCATAGGCTTCTTTATTACCAATTCAGCCCTTGCAACTTCGGCTAAGGCAGGAAAGTCGTCCACATTATATTCTTCTCCAATTTCACACCTATCAAAAGACTCTGCAAATGATGCAGCCGATTGGATAGGCTGTGATCTCCCACTTTGACTTCGGCTCGATTTAAAAGCCGCTTGCTCTGCTAAGTAAGTTTTCATTCTTATGTCTTCGTCCGTTAACTCGGCCACAGTCCTCGGTCTTGTGACCATCAATCTGTCTTTGATGGCGAATTTCAGATTCTGCTTCAGAATTTGGATATATTCGTGCTCTGGTAGCATTGTCTTCATTTGAGCTTTGACAGCGTAAAATCTTTCTATGAATTCAGTGACTGATTCAGCCGCCTTCTGCTTGGTTGACGTTAGATCAACCACAGACACTTCAGGACTGGTGTTGTAAAATCGGTAATGGAATAACCACTCCATTTCGGCCCAAGTGTTGACTGATCCTGCGGGCAAATTAATATAGCAATCAAATGCTGGACCAGTGAGCGACAAATTGAACAATATCAACTTGTGAAAATCATTTTGTGCTATTCTGGTGCATTGAGCTGTAAATCGGCCAATATGTTCTATTGTTGATCGGCCGACTTCTCCTGAGAATGTGTTAAAATCAGGAACCTTCATTCCTCTGGGCAGTGGATACTGCTCTTCTATATAGTCAGGATAAGACTTCCTATACATCGGCCTATTTTCCTGGCCGATGAGATTTCCAAACTGTGTACGAATGATCTCAACTATAAGCTCTTTGTCAACCAGTTGTGGCGGATTCGGCTGCGGTGGTAGATATTGTTGTTGTACCACTGGAACAGGCGGTTGCACTACTGGTTGAGGCGGTTGATTCTGCTGCTGATCATACCTTTGTTGAGGAAGGATGAAAGGCCATGGCCCCTGCCCTCCTAGCGACTGATAGGCCTGCTGTTGAAAATTGTGAGGATTTTGCATCGCTGGCGGTGGATTTTGCGCCACCTGTGCACTCTGAGTTCCCATCGGATACATATTCCTCGCTAATTCGGCTCTAAACATTGCTGGCATTGCTGCTAGTATATTACCTTCTATCTGCCGAACCGAATTTGTAACCGCCGCTTCCACCATAAACTGGATGTGATCACGGAACCGCGGGGTTAGATCGTCATGGGAAACTCCTGATTGTGGAAGTTTGATGGTCCGGGGAATCCTGGAGGGAATTCGCCTGGTTCTCCTCGTGCGCTCTTCCTGAATCGGGTGGCAAATCAGTCCTTGCCGCCGTATTAACCGCCAGAGTTGCATGTGTCTCAAATGCTATTGAGTGTCCCACTGGGCGTGCCACTGTTGGCTAGCGTCGAGCCAAAGACCTTTTTCTCCTCAAGGGAGGCTACCGGAGAAGGATCAAACCGATTATGGGTCGCGGATTTACAATAATGCGCCCAAACTTGACTAAATACGCCAAAACTTGACTGAATATTCGCTGGAATTATAATGCAAAAATGGATACAATGGAAAATCTACCAGTTGAGGAACAACGGTGGACTTGGAAAAGTAACCGCTTACAAACTAAGCTATAGTCTAG